>BDSI01000072.1:57283-96642 GCA_003117195.1 Eudorina sp. 2006-703-Eu-15 | reverse complement strand
GAGAGGAACAGCGGATCAGAGATAGGGCACCCCAGGCAATCGAAGGTGGGAACTAACGCCGCCCAGTCACCCACCGGTGCCTGTCTCGTAACACCCGCCCAGCCACCCGCCCAGTCAAACCCCCCACCCGGCCGCCCAGCCAGCCACCCGCCCAGTCAAGCACCCACCCAGCCGCCCAGCCAGCCACCCGCCCAGCCAGCCACCCGCCCAGTCACCCACCCACCCACCCACCCACCCGGTCCAGAGGCGACCACCACACGTGCAACCGCCCGGGGGCCGGACACAGCCCCGGCCCCAGCCCCAGCCCCGGGGTCGCCTCCGTCCGCCAGTGCTGGGCGGCCACGGCGCTGTGCGGCGAGGGCAGAGGGGGCGGCGGGGACAGAGGGGGCGGCTCCCGGGGCTCTGTCCCTGGCTGCTGCTGCTGCTGCTGCTGCTGCTGCTGGCCTGCCTGTTCCTCTGTCCGGCCCCACCCCGGCTGCTGAGTCCGAGAGGGGCCCGGCAGCAGCTGCAAGAAAAGGGACACAGCGGCGTCCGGCGGCTGTACGGAGCGGCGGTCTCGGCTGGCCGCTGCTGCTGCTGCGGCGGCGGCTGGAGGTGCAGGACGGGCCTGGGCCCCGAGCACGGCGCCACTGCTGCTACTGCCAATACCGTTGGCATGGCTGTAGCTCCGCCCGTCTGCACCGGCGTAAACCGTGTAGCTGCTGCTGCTGCTGCTACTGGTGCCGTTCCTGCTGTTACTGCTGCTGTACCCATTGCCGTTACCGGTGATGGCGTTTCTGCCGCCTTCGCTCCCGGGCAACCCGTCCGAGGCTGTTTCCCGGGTTTGGGTTTGGGGTTGTGGTGCCGTACAATATACAGCGCAGGTCCCCGTAGGGGATGGGGACGGGGGCGAATCAGTTGCTGCTGCTGCTGCTGTTGGAGGCAGAGACGCCGTCTCCGACGCCGATGCTGACGTCGATACCGACGTTGACGCTGACGTCGACACTGAAGCGCGCACATGGCTGCCGCAGGCAAGAGCCGAGCTCCGTACACTGTCGTACGGTACTTGATACGGCAGCTGCCAGCCGTGAGACCCACACCCGGCCCACCAGCTGCTGCTGTGGAGACCGCGGGCGCTTCGTTTTGGGGACTGCAATCCGGGAGGAGGTACGGGCGGGTGGGTGGGCCGTGCGGATGCAGCCCTGCTGGGTGTGGAAGAGCACGAGGACGGGCCTCCGCCGGCGGCCAAGGCGGCGGCGGCGGCGGTCACGCAGCCGGGCACGCGGCCGGGGCCGTGGGTTGGCTTGGCTGAGGTGCGGAGGCCGCGTCCCGGATGCGCGAGGGCTGACGACGGCGACGACGACGGCAAACACGGCCAGGACCCAGACGGGGACGGCGATGAGAGTTGGGAGTTCATCGAGGAGGCGGCCACCGCTGCGGAGGTGGAGGTAGCTGAGGGCAAGCTGGTTGTGCGGAGGGATGCAGAGAGCGCCGCCAGCGCGGCCCGGCCGGGGGCCCGCATGGGCGCAGTCGCTGCGCTGCGGGGCGCACGTGTAACGCCCGCACAGGCACCGCTCGGCAGGCTGGCGGCCTTGCCTGACATGAGTCACGGCACGTTACGATGCTTCAAACCTGTCAACGCATGCAAACAGGCTGTGAGGCCGCAAGGGCCTAGATACAGCGTTGCCACATGAGTGCCGTCGGTCAGCGAGACAATAGATGTTGTTGGTGTATTTGGTTTGTAAACAAACGTTTAAATGTTTACTATGATTGTGCAGCCCGACAGTAGGTTGCAAGCCGAGAAGACAATAAGTCACATAAATGTTGACAATTCCTTCAATAATGCATTCGTTGTTATGAGCAAAAAGTGCTCAACATTTCGTTCTAGCTTACACGCGCAGTATTGCAGATGTCGAGTTCGCCGTACCTGACGAGGCACATACGGTCAACGACCCGGTAATAACTCTTTTCACCAAATAATCTTCCAACGGAGCATTTTGTATTGAGCTTGGCGCGGAACAGTCGACACTTTTGGTCATCTTAGTCATGTTCAGCACCTTCGCACGACAGCCGGCACTCAACAAACTTCGTGGTTGCTTTCCCCGGGCCCGGAGATCCGTTTCCGACTCCCCTGATGCACGCGTGCACGGCGACGCACCGCTGAACACCCGCAACGGACAACCGGTCAAAACCTCACCACCAAAGAACCCCGACCCGTCCAACATACATCCGCCAGGGCCCTTCAGCCCGGGCCTCGGTGCCTCCACAACCCCCCTCCACGCTCCATCCTCCCGCCTGTTTCCAACATTTTCGACCATGGGTCACGGCCAAGATCACGGCTCCATGGCCCACCACCAATCACTCCGTCGCCGCCTCCGCCCCCACCACGCCCTCCCTGATGGCCTCCGCCAGCGGCCTCCCCAGCGCCACCACCCGGCACCTGGGCACCGGGTGCTCGCGCGCCAGCACCCAACGCAGACCCATGGTTCCATGGCGGTGATGCGCCGTCGATATCCACGTCACGCCCGCCAGCAGCCCCGGCGGCAGCAACCCCGCCAGGCTGTCAGCCCCTCCCGATCCGGTGGGGCCGGCGGCCTTGCCAGCGACCCGTGGGTCGCTGTGCGCCACCACCAGGCAGATCGAACCGTCCGGCATGTACGATGCAGTTGATTTGTTGGTTGTGGTTTCGGGGTGGGCGACGTAGTCCAGTGATTCCATCCACCAGTTGTCCAGTTGGAAGTTCCAGTAGGGGCAGTCGGGGGGCGTGGCCTGGGCGCAGGAGAGGCGGGTTGGGGAGTGTTACCCGGGCCGCTTGCCTGTTATTTCTTTCATCCCCCTGCTGGTACGTTTTTGTACTACTTCTGATATTCTGATACTTTGAAAGATACTCAATCTTCTGATAAACCGTTGGTGTTCATGCTCGGATGCTCCTGCTGGGCTAACAGAACAGCTGCTCCTGGCAGACCACTACCCGGGGAGCTGCTGCGCGATGACCGCCAAACCACAAAACACATAAAACCACAAAACGCAAAGCACGACGCACCACCGGCGCTGCCGGGGCTCCCCCACAAAGCCCGAGGCCACGACGTCCAATGCGCGGCTGCCTCCTCCGTCATGCCCCCCCTGCCCCCCCTCTCGCCTGTATCAGCAGCGCCTCGCCCGGCCCCAGCCGCCAGTAGCCGTGGAAGAAGTGGATGGCCGGGTCGGCCCAGGCGGAGGCGTACACGTCGTGGTCCAGGGTGAGCAGCGTGTTGGGCCGCTCCGCGAAGCTCCGAGACCACATCTGGAACTGCCGTACACTGCCCGCGATGAACACCGCCGCACCCGCCAGCCCCGACACCACCTGCACGGCGCGGGGGGCCATCGGCCATCGGCCACACAGCGCGACACAGCAGAGAGAGGTTGGGCTTGGGGGATTGAGCGATGGGGATGGGGATCGGGAGGGGAACGTTAGGGGTTGCGGTGGTTAGAGCTCTCCCGCCCCCAACCCAGGCCCTTCTCCACCGAAGATCACCCACGGCAGCGTCGGCAGCGTCATCATCAGCAGCAGCGGTAACAGCAGCCGCAGCCGCAGTATCAGGAGCAGCAGCGACGACACACCGCACCCGCACCCTAACCGCATCCCTCCTCATCCCAACGTCTTTGGCACCCGGCCTTCCTCACCTGGCCGGCGGTGAGCGGCGGCTTCACCTCCTGCCCCGCCGCATCGAACAACGGCGCGCTGGCGGCCCCGGAAGCCCCCGCGCGCGTCGCCGCCGCCGCCTCCGCCCCGCCCGTCAGGGGCAGCCGTTCGATGGAGACCTGCTCCGGGTCAGGCAGGTTTCTTTCTTAAGCACACAAGCAAACACACACATGTGGCCCCTCACGCGTTTCTCCTTTCCCCCGCGGTCCCTCGAGGGACCCGTACGCGGGTACCGTATTTGTGGTGGTGTGTGTGGTGGGTTGGGGGCGCGTCCCGCGCACAGGCCCACCCCGCCTGGTCCTCCGCGCCCCACCCCTCCCCCAGCAGTCCAGATCCGTTGACCGCCGTTACCCCACACAGGCCCCACGAGGGTGCCGTACACTGTCGTGCACTGGACGACCGCACCGCCGTCTCTCTCGCCCGTCGTCGCCCCATCACCGTCAATCTGCCCTCCGGGTGCATTCCACCGCGCCACTCCCCCTCCCACCACATAAGTCCCACCTACACCAGGCTGGGCTTTGCTTTACCCTCCTGCATGTAAACACCACCCGGCTGCCTACCCTCGCGCCCCAGCCCGGCAGCCGCCCATCAACGGCGACAAGTACCGGCTGCCCACCAACCCTAGCCCTCCTCCAAGGTCCGAACCCGGCAGGGTGGTCCACCTGCGCCGCCACCTCGGCGGCCCGGTCCAGGAACGTCTGCCGCACCACCAGGCGGCTGGCGTCCGGCGGCAGGGGCAGCCAGTTGTCACCCCGGGGCCGCGGCGTCAGGAAGATCTGCAGGGCGGGGGGACCGAGGGGAGGAAGGAGGGAAGCCGGATGGGCGGGGTGGGCGGGAACAGCACAGGGTAGGTGGGTAGGTAGGTGGGTAGGTAGGTAGGTGGGTAGGTGGGTAGGTAGGCATAGTTGGCCGCGCCGAACGCCATCCATGCGAAGATCGGTGCCACGTGTACAACCACCGAGGAGGGAGGGAGGGAGGGAGGAACTGGCCGGGCCCTTGTCAGGCCGGCCGGCCGGCCGCCCAGCCGCGCACCTCGAAGCTGCCGTCGGGCCCGGTGACCAGCCTGGAAGAGTCCAGGTGAGAGGGTTGGGTGCTGCCCTGCCCCGGTCGGCTGCCCGTGTAGCAACCGATGCTCAGGTACGTCACGCTGCCACGGTGGCCGTACAGGCGGTACTCGTAATTGCCGGACACTGCGGGGAGCGGTAAGGCAGATCCATTGGGCGCCGGGGTACGGCAAACCCAGCCTGGGGGACGGCGCGCGAGGTAGTCCTAGGGCTACAGCGCGATAGGCCGGGACGGGCTGTGCATATTGTACGACATATGGGTGGCTTGCAGCACAGGCACTCCCCTGGCTCCAAGACCGGGCGCGGCCCCAAGGCCCGATTCCATCCGTACCTGTGCCGTACATGTATAGGTTATCTGGGTTGTCTGCCCCCAGCTTGACGTTGTACGGCAGCGGCCGCAGCACGGGCCATGCGGGGTCCCAGCAGTCCATGAAGGCCTCCAGACCTGGGCGGGGGGCGTTGGGCCAACAATGGGCGCACGGGGACACGGGGCCAAGGCGCCACGGGGCCAAGGCGCCACGGGGACACGGGGCCAAGGCGCCACGGGGACACGGGGCCAAGGCGCCACGGAGCCACGGGGCCAAGGCGCCACGGGGACACGGGGCCAAGGCGCCACGGGGACACGGGGCCAAGGCGCCACGGAGCCACGGGGCCAAGGCGCCACGGAGCCACGGGGCCAAGGCGCCACGGGGACACGGGGCCAAGGCGCCACGGGGACACGGGGCCAAGGCGCCACGGGGACACGGGGCCAAGGCGCCACGGAGCCACGGGGCCAAGGCGCCACGGGGACACGGGGCCAAGGCGCCACGGGGACACGGGGCCAAGGCGCCACGGGGACACGGGGCCAAGGCGCCACGGAGGGGGGGCGCACGGGGCGGGCAAGGCGCCACGGGGCACGGGGCCAAGGCGCCACGGGGACACGGGGCCAAGGCGCCACGGGGACACGGGCCAAGGCGCCACGGGGACACGGGGCCAAGGCGCCACGGAGCCACGGGGCCAAGGCGCCACGGAGCCACGGGGCCAAGGCGCCACGGGGACACGGGGCCAAGGCGCCACGGGGACACGGGGCCAAGGCGCCACGGAGCCACGGGGCCAAGGCGCCACGGAGCCACGGGGCCAAGGCGCCACGGGGACACGGGGCCAAGGCGCCACGGGGACACGGGGCCAAGGCGCCACGGAGGGATGAGAACAGGAATCAGGGGCGAGGGTGCAGCCATGGGCAGCGCACCGTGTGAGGGAGCGCCGAGTGGGTGTGTCCCGTGCTGGGGGTGGCGGTCACCCGGGTCGGGTACCCCTACGTGCCCCAACATGTGAGTGCACCTCGTGCCGCATCGTGTCGGTTCTGAGGGCTTGCAAGGGCTTGCATCGTCGGCATTCTACACCCATGCATGCTACACCCATATATGCGGCCCTTTGGCCCGCTTTCCCTCGTGCCAATCAGGAAAGCAGTCATCACAACTACGGGCGGCAGTTTCGGGACGCGCCCCCAGAGTGGCACCCCGCGGCGCTCCTCCGCTCCCCCCTTCCAGTGCCGTACCGCCGCGCATGACCCGGGTCAGATAGCGCAGCCCCTCCCGCCGGTCCAGGGCATCCGGCTGCGGCGGTGGTGCTGCTCCGTCGGGCGCGGCGCCGCACGACTGTGCATCGGGCTGCGCTAGCTGCGCCTGCGGCGATACCGCCACAAAGTCCGCCAGGGCGGCGAGGTTCTCGCAGAACTCCTTCCAGGTCGCGCCTATTGAGGTGGTGACAGGGAGGGCACACGCGGACTGGGACACATGCGATTCTGGTGAGGGCAATGAAAGGGGGAACGCTGCTCTAAGCGGTAAGTTTGAAGGTATGGCAATATCTAAACGGATACGCGCCGGTGTATAGACGGGTTTGAGTCGGAAGGACTCTGCGCGGGTTCGTACCGTCATCAATGCGCCGTTGAGAGTCGTCGTCGGTGACTGGCCCTGATCGTGCTGCTTCCCGCTCCAGTACCAGTGAGAATAGTTTCAGTAAAAGGGCAAGGTCGGATAGTCGCGCGGAGATCCAGGAAAACAATCTGATGAGCGTCCGACGAAACCAATTCATGGCATCAACCTACGAACGAACACGCATGCCGGGTTATGAGCTCAGCAATACAACTATCACCGGCACAGTCCTACTTGCGGTCAGAGGAGATGGAAGTGCGGGTGTCTGCGTGTTCTGTCAACTTTCGTTGAGTTGTTACAATCACAATGATCCCTTCACGTCATTCGGATTTACAGTGATCATAACTATGTTGTGTTAATGACAACGGTTGGATTGCCTGAAACGGCTCCAGATGAACCAATGTACGTTGCTGTAGCAATTCTCCAACCGCCAACGTCCGGGCCGCCACTGTCGACATGCTGGTTGGTTGGTTGGTTGTTACATGTTGTACAGGCCTTACGGCTATAAACATGTGTTCCCCCACAACGGTCATCCGTCAAAGGGCGCACAAAAAGACCAAAAGAACAAAAGATAGCAGAATCTCTCATCTCTGCAGCTTTTCCTTCCTCAACTTCTGCACCTGATATAAGAAGTGACCAAGCTTGCACTGGTCAAACAAAGACATGCTGGAGTAGGTTCATCCGTAGGACTGACAAATCCTCCTGGTCCTGCCATAACACCGTTACAAGATGAGCCCTCACTCCCTACGTCCCGACCGGGCTATCGAACGGGCCAAGCTAGGCCCAGCTTCGGAGGTCCTCATATCATCGGCCCCACCCGGCCCCCTCCAAGCCAAGTGATTCAGCGGGTCTGGTGCGGTTTCCAGGAGGGGGGGAAAGGGGAATCTTGGCGCATTGGTAATCTGGTGTGTGGGCCGGTATGGCTGCACGACAGCCCTGCGTGTGATAGAGGATGGGTGCGCAGTCAATTGGTAGGGGTTGATGAGATGGGATGAGGCGCCTACGAGCTATCTGGCCCGCTGGAACGCCCGTTCGGGACTATTTCATTATCACCCTACCAATGACTGCGCACCCATCCACCACCACCCGGCGGGCCGGTCATGCCTGGTCATACCGGCCAACACACCATACTAATCCTGTGCGAAAACGGCTTCCGACGTTCCGAGTGGACGAATTGGGCAGTTAGGGGCAGTCCCCTGGCTGTACCGGCCTGGAGTGGAACTCAACTCCGGATGGATTGCGCACGGAGCCTGGGACCACTCCTTGTGGCAGGTCCAGTACAACTACTGGGACCACTCCTGGTGTAATGCTGTCGGGACTGTCTGTTGCCAGATAGCGAGATAGGCGATGAGGCTGAGGGCACTGCATTAAGTACCGATGAGTGAGATCCTTCTGTTCGGTTCAATGCCAGCGTGCCAGCGCCAAGCTGCGCCAACAATCAGTGGGCATTACATCGTTGGGTGATGCCGTGAACGGGGCTTTAGGCGCGTATTCCGCCGTATCAGGGGCCGTGCGCTGTTAGGGCATGGAGGGGGTAGTGCGAGCGCCAGGGATAGCCAGGTTAACCAGCACCCACGTGGAGTGACGCCGTGTTGTATAGCGTAATTCACCGCCGGAACCATCACACCACTCCCCACGCAAGCGCCCCCTCCTTTGGATCGTAGCAAGATGCGTGCTTGGCGTGAGGCGCGAGCTTTGGGCCGTGAACATGGTCTCAGCTTCTGACTGTTCACGCCTTGACCAAGGTGGGGCCAGTACGTGCTACGGGTCAGAGACTTTTTCTGCCATACATAGCATGTGAGGTATTTTCTATCACGGTTGCTTGGGGCGAAGTACACGAATGCAGCTCGTCCGCATTGTACGGAAATATGCGCTGTAATATGCCGTTACTATGCTGCCGTTAAGTCGCGAACTGCCATATCCTCTGTATACATTAGATCAAAGCTAGTCATCGAACTGTCGTTGCATATGGATGAGCCAATTTGAGGGCCAGACACGTCAAGACAACCGTTGTCGCCTGGCCTAGTGCAACTCACTTACAAACTATAATGCATTGGTTCCGTGAAAGGTGGAGACCAGTACCAGCTGCAGAGCGAAAGGAATTACTGAACGTAAGAGTCAACTCCGCCTGCTGGTGCACGAATAGTTAAGAATATGCTGAGTGAAAGTATGCTCGAATTTCAAGAGGAAAACATGGATGTCGGAGACCTACCTTGTGCCACAAATCGCTCGGACGGCCGTGTCTACCGAATTGGTTGTGCGCTATTGCCCAAAAAGGTAGGAATGATGCACTCAACCATCGGTTGATAATGAGATACCTAACATGACCGGTTATTTGCACAGGTCAGTCGTTATCTGACATCGACGGTGCGAGGTATCGCCCGCAGTCGAGGTGTGGAGCTGGTCTTGCTAGACCACACGAAACCGCTCATAGACCAGGGCGATTATGACGCCATCGTTCACAAGCTTCGCCCCAACAAGGGTACGTTCCAGCTCATCTTTAGCTTCCGAGGCGGTTGGTGTGACGCAACTTTCCGAACAACACCCGTGTAGAGTGGGAGAAGAACCTCCAAGATTACATTGAAGCCAACCCCAACACCAAAGTCATCGACAGCCTGGCCGGCATTCGGATTGTTCACAACCGGGCAACGATGCTCCTGCCGCTGCGGGAGAACCCCGACGGTATCAAGTTCCAGGTGTGTCATTTCGGGGAGTTGTGCGAATCCATTCCATTATTTTGGGTACTCAGCACCGCCTCTCGACCTGTTCCCCGCAGAGACCATACACTCGGACCGGGAGAGGAGGTTGCAGCGCCGCTCGGATCCAGTCACCCACCCAGGTGAGCCTCGCCTTCGCCCCCAGCTCCCCGCGTGTCTCTTCAGCGGTTCAAAGCCATGGCATCCTGGGAGATCCTCGGGTATGCCACTGCACCGGTTCCTGACCGAACGCGCTGCTTGCTTTCTGCGTCGTCGTCGCTGATCCCTCCTCTCGGCAACGGCGCGCACACACCGGGCCCACCGGTTCACCAGGTGGAGATCACGGAGGGCACGTCGCTGGCGGAGGCACAGGCGCGGCTGCGGCAGGTCGGCCTCACGCCACCGCTGCTGGTGAAGCCGCTGTGGACGGACGGGCGAGAGGGCAGCCACGGCCTGGCAGTGCTGCACGACATGGCCGCCCTGGGCAAGGTGCTCCAGGGTGGGGTGTCATCTGCGCTGAAGCCGCCGCTGGTAGTGCAGCAGTTCGTGGACCACGGCGGGGTGCTGTTCAAGGTGAGTTGTGCACCACCAGCCGCAGCAGCAGCCTGCGAGGAGTGAGGCAAAGCCAGGATGGACACACGCGTTGATGGACACGCACGTTGGCCCAGGAGCAGACATGTTTCCGTCAGGGCGCGAGCTGGCTTGCTGGCCCCGGTGGAGTCCGTTCAAGCTCCGGCGCGGCGCGCGAAATCAACACGCGCCTTGTGTACCCTTGCGTTGCACCTCACGTCAAACGCAACGCCGCGCGTCTTGCCGATTTCTGTTTGTGTTTCACACGAACAACACGCACCATGCCGTGCCAGTGCATGCATGTCTGTTGCAACTGCACCCGCCCGACGCGCCAGTGGCGGTGTGCGTGTGCCTGTCTGCCTGTGTGAATGTCGGTGTGTGCATAAGCCCACGCAGTTCCACCCGTGCATCCTTACTTGACACGCGACACCGCCAGGCCCACGCGACATCAGTGACTTGGGGGGTGCCGACACGTGCCATCCTGTATGCATCCTGCGGGCCCCCAGGTGTACGTGTTGGGCAGCCGCACGGTGGTGTGCCGGCGACCCTCCCTGAACGACATGCACCTGAGCGTGGAGGCGGGGCGCCGCGCGGGGGTGCAGCCCCTGCCGCGCATCTCGTGCACATCCACCTACGCGCGCGGCTCGCCCGAGGACAAGCTGAGCGCCGGCGTGGTGTACGACACGGCGGCGGCGGTGGAGCCGACCGACAGCCGCGGCAGCGACCGACTGAGGTCCTTGAGCCGCGGCCAGCAGGCGGGCTCGATGCCCGACCTTACCCAGGCGCAGGCTCGCGCGGAGGAGTTGGGTCCCTCGACGCCGCCGGACTGGGTCACCAGCGCGCTTGGGGGAACCCTGCGCGATAAGCTGGGGCTGCAGCTTTTCAATTTCGACATGATCTGCCCGGAGGAGCAGCCCAACCCCGGCGAGCGGCTGTACTACGTGGTAGGTGGGCGTTGACGGGCGTGCCCAGGCGCAGCTTTCAGGCTGGGGCTGGGCTGGGGCGCAGACAAAACACGCGGGTGACGTTGAGCTGTCGGCGTAGTGTGTGGGCGCTGTGCGGGATGGGGCGGGCAGGCGCCGCCGATGCGGGAGGCGGTGTGTGCGGCGAGTTGGGCTGTGGCCAGGGCACGGTGGGGTGTGACGGCGCGCGTGCCCAACACACACTCGCTCGTGCCCATCCAACACCAAGGACCCGCTGTCCCGAACCACTGGAATGCACCCCGGGATGGTTCCTGACCCCGATGGCGCGCCGCCGGGCACTTGAGCGCAAGCTACTAGCACGCGGACGCGTACGATGTCAGTCATGAATTAGTCATTTGTCACAGTGGGCCCCGCGGATTGTTACGAACGTGGGCAGGCCGTTGTGGTTTTGCTCGTTTAATGGCAGTGATCACGGACTGGTAGCAGTGCATGACCCACATGTCATGCCTGCCGCGCGAGACCATCCGCGATTCGCCACGTGTGACTGCATTCACGAAACGTCAATGTGCAGGTGGACATCAACTATTTCCCTGGCGTGGACAAAATCCCGGACTTTGAGCACATCTTTGTGGACTTCTTGACCGCCACCTGCGAGGGCGAGTCCGACGCCGCCAGCTGCGACCGCAGCGTGCACGCCGACAACACGCCACCGGCCGACGTGGATATGACGGGCGGCGAGGACGGTGTGTCGTCCGTTTCGTCGGACAAGGGCGACCTGGGCCGGCTGCTGGGCACTGACGCGCCCGCTCCAGCGGCTGAGGCAGGGAACCTGGCATGGGGACAGTACGACCGGCAGGGCTCAGAGCTGACGTAGCCGAAGGCTTCCGGCAGTAGGGTGCCCGGGGCGGGACGCGTGAGTTTCGTGGGGCCACCTCTGTGGGAAAGAGGTGATTTTGTAGGTGCCCTGGATAGGACGGCAAAGCGGAGCGGGTCGGGCCATTGGCCATACGGCGGCGGACATCTGGGAGACGAGATGAGGACCACACCAGGGCGGCGTTATGCTGTTGAGACACACCGGTTGCTAGTAGCGCAGTTGGTATGGGGCGGCCTATGAGCGGCAACCAGGCGTCGCGCGGTCCGTGCAGCCGGTGAGCCGTGCGGAATGCAACGCCGTCGGCTGAAAGTGTCGGCGGTGGCCTAACCGGTTGGCGTGTCGCTATGGCTGACTCTCTAGGGTTTGGTCGCATGGGCGGGCATTAGAATCTGTCTGGGTTCAGTGGACATGAGCCCCAAGGGGCCAACAACACATGACATCTGGGGTGGGAGGCAGCGCGGGTAGTGGGCGGCGGTCGGCAGGTTTAGGAGGTGGGTGCGGTTGTGACGCCGCTGACGGGGTGGAGCGGTGTGCGTCGAGGGGTCGCCTTGGTAGCGGAGGCGCAGAGCTCGCTTGCACTCGGTAGGTGGTGAAGACAGCATCATTTACTGTGAGCGGTGCGCTGCGGAGCGCTGTGGAAACTTGACCGGACAGCTTTGCTAGCCCAAGGACAGCTCTCTCATTGTGCTATGTATACAATGTTGTGCCGTCGCATCGGCCGGGTATCGCTGTGTATGATAAAGCAATGGGACATGACTAGGTGCAGCGGATGGATTTGGTGTGCCTGGCCGCTGGACTGTCTGGGGCTGTCGCAGCACCACGCGGTGTGTGTGTTGTAGTCGACTTCACCCAACCTTCTCTTTTTGCTTAATTCGTGATACGAACGCACATCGTCTTTAATCACACATCCTAAGCGGGGATGTTAGGGTTCCTAACGACACACCGCCTATCATCCCAACTGTCAACATCATCGCACCATGCGCATAGGAAGGACGGTGGAGAGATTCACGAGGTTTTTGCCGTGGCGGGTGGCGCCACGCTGAGCGGTTGACCTGACCCGGCGACCGGCATTAGAACACTCGTGGCTGGGTGGGTGCGTGGCCCTGTCGGCGGCGCTCCTCATGACGAGCCTCATGAGCCTCACACACGACCCCGACGTGTTTAGAGAACCGACGTGTATGTGTTTATTGGAGGAGGCTTGTGAGGCCCATGCTGGTGGCGGCGTGTGTGTACTCGCGCAGTCTTGCGGAATTGCAACGACACGTCGACCCCAGTCTTGACTCATGGACGCAGCCGTCGCAATCTGGCAGTGCGCGTAGATATGTACATGTTTGCTGTGGAGACTTCTGTTGAGCGGGAGCCTGTGGACACTTGTTTACTGCGCGGCGGAACAGCACTTGCGACGAGCTTGCTGACGGGCTTATGACTGGCAGGGGACGGGCGTAACGGCAGTAAATTTAATCAAATGTCGCGCAATCGTCGCTGTGTTGTCATGGTCGCTGTGTTATCCTGCTAAGAGATTCCTTCGGGTGATCGGATGCAAGCGCCACCGGAGGCGATCGACGCCAACGGCCTGATGGGGATCCCTGCAATTGCGGACGCTGTTCAATGCCTCGCCGTAACAAGTTCATGGAAGTGTCCTCGGCGGCTGTCGCGAGGTGCGGCAGGTCTGAGCAAACGGATGCACAGCTTTACATCACGTCCACATCACGGCTTGACCGCAGGGCATAAAGCGCCCTCCTGGTTTGCCTGCTACGAAAGGCATGTTTATTTCGCATAATTCGTACTCTTTTCCTGAGTACGAATCAACTTCATTATGTAATGGCGAAAACTTGATAAAAAGAAAGCCTTGCAAGCGGAACAGCAATAAATCCATCAATATGCAATTGTGCACGCCAGCGCATGTCTTGCGCATCCAGCGCCCAGCCCTACGTTTGCGACCTCGTGGACAAGACGCCACGTGGTCACCAGCTCATTAAATGATCTGTCACCGCAGCATAATTGTGGAACTACTTGGCGACATTTCTGCAGGCTGGCCCGCTCCATCGGCGATGTGCGGGAACCGTGCGAGTTCAGTGCGGACGCGCGCATCGCCGTCCACAGCAGATATGCCCTAAAACACGACAGTTAGGCACTTTTGTTTTACTCATATGATTCCTGGAATGTCGCGCATACTACAAGGCACATGGTCTATCCGGGCTTCAAAGTTACTGCGATTTTGTAGTACATCTGCTCGGTCGTTGGCAGGCTTCGCCGGGTGGCGTCCTTCCACATGAGTTGCTGTTGACATGCCAAAGGAATGCCCTTGCCTGCACATAGCGCGTGCTGCACTACCATTAGTAATGCTGACGAATGCTGTCGAACGGACGGTTGCGTGCAACCGTCACGGTGAACGACAGTTACAACTGCCTGCCCCGCGGTATCGGTTGCGTTCTGACGTCTGGGCCTTCAAGTTTGGCTTCCGGCCACCCCATAACAGAAGTCTAACATCACCTGCTAGATCAATCTTTGAAACGCACCGACAATCGAGCGCTCTTCATTGAGCGACACATTCAGCTGTCCGAACGTCTCAAAAACGTCTGAGCGTCTGCGCCGCCGTACTGCATCCGAACCCTCCCCAGCCATCTCCTATCATATGCCAGTTGACAAATATAGTAAACGCGAACGTAATGACGCTTGATCCTTCAACCTGGTTACTGTTCTGCGTCCCCTTAAGTCTTCCATGATGGTCAACGGCTGTAGAGGTATCTGGAGTTCTTCTACTCTACAAGTGGACTGAAGGTTTGGGCTCGCTGGCAGGTCCGTGGGCGCGGGCGTTGCACTCTTGGACACAGATATCAATAGCGTCGCGCAACTTCCTCCGTCCTGAACAGATGAAGACATAAGATCACATTCATTGCCTTAGAAACCTGCGTTGGAAATTCTGAAGCCCACTCCGGGTACGGCGTCTTTGTGTTCTCCGCTGCGCTGCGATTACCGACACCATGAACAGTTTGTGTCAAGTTTCCTTGTGTGTCCGTTGTTATTAGTTAGGAATGCATTTTGCCTAGTTGGCTCGTAGGCCAGAAAGCTGTTTTCCCCCTCGTTTCTGCTGGCCGTATACAGTTTCTCTCGGACGAAAGTGGTATTCAAACCAGAGTCCTGAACGGTGCTGAATCATAGTCCACAAGGAAGCTGCGGCGTGGACTCGTCAAACCGTGGGTAAGTTGGCCTCGCATAAACGCCGCAGAGGCGCCCCATGCTGCCAGAGCAGTGAAGTGCCATACAGAAATCACTCCTACGACAGAGTTTCCGTCTATGGCGGCCGCCGTTTGTAGGGCCACTCTCAGCCGATGGACAGGGCGAGCTTGCCTCGTTCGCCCCTACATGCACCAAACATGTTGTTTTCATATATAAATGACCACTACTTATATCTGACAATTTCTTTTGCACCGGACCTGATTCTTGCAGAGGTGGGGCCCGTTGGGCTTTCACGCAACCATGCGCGCTGACAGGAGGCAGGCCTGCGTCATTTACTTTCACTAGCACCGTTACGGGGCTGTAGAATGGATACAGGGAGGAATGCCCACACCTTCAGCCTCGCCGCTGTCTTCGGTCAGGTCAGAGGAATGCTGAGTCGAACGGCGGAGGTGCGGGAGTTCGCCTATGACGAAGGGGACTGTTCCACTCTTATTGTCGTATGGGTTGCGTTGGACATGCATGTACGGCATGTCGCGCCAACCCGTACGAGCTCACGAAGATTTATGTATTCGCGCCGGGACGGAACAGTCGGCGGCGACACAGAAGGCGAGCACGGCACGGAAACAGCTGTTGCGTTTATGCCACTTCTTCGAACCTGTCGGGCACCGATTGCAGTCTCGGGAATAATTGTGTCCTCTTTTCACCGCAAACCCTCCCTCTCCCAGGTTTGCCGAGGTCAGCAGCAGCAGCAGTCCTCTCAGCCGCCGCAACTGCAGAAGCAGGCCCCGAACATTTCTGGTGAGGCGGCTCTGAAGCAGCAGTCCGAGTCGACGGGTCGTCAACAGCTCATGGCGGCTTACGACTCCTCCTCGGAGGAGGACGTCGGCAGGGGCCCCGAGCAGCCGCCATCGGCCTGCATCGCGCCCGCAGCAGCGCCGGCGACGGAGGCGGGGGCCCAACCCAAAGGCGGTGTATCGTTTGAACCAGCGGGTGTGCAGCAGCGGCGCCAGCCATCCGCGCTGCAGGCAGAGCTATCGGGGGCACCGGTGGGGCAGCACTCGGAAGCAGCATCGGGCAGCCAGAGAGCGGCCCCCGCCGTAGCTGGAGCCACGGCACCTCACGTCCCGGCCGCTGAGGCCTCGCGGCTCGTTGACGAGGAAGCTACGACAGGGGTGCCGCCTCGGGGTGAGCTGGAGCAGCAAGGTACGCATGTCGAGTCTGCCGCACCGGAGGTGGGGCCGGCCGTGACAAAGGCAACAGCCCCTGAGCGACAGCCACTGAAGGCGGAGGGCTCGGCGGAGCGCACGCCTGCGCCGCAGGAGGGTCAGACGCCCGAGTGCGCGCGGGCGCCTACGGGAGAGCAGGCTCCTGAGCCTGGTCAGCAGCTGGAGGAAGAGCAGTCCGGGGCATCTCTACCCTGGAGCCGTCCGTGGATGCGCAGCCGCCGGTGGCGAAGCAGTGCCCGGCTGAGGGTCAGCACTCCGATGCTGTGGCCGGCATCGGCCCCGAAGCCGTGGACTCGATGAGCCCGGCAGGGGACGAGCTGGCAGGGAAAGAGAAGGAGGCGACGCCCCGGGAAGTGCATCAAGCTGACCAGCAATCCCAGCCATCCGGGCGCAATGCTGAGGAGGGCGTTGTACCGCATCCGCCGGGACAAGCGCCTTTCATCGCCCCTCGCCCCTCGTCGCCCAACCATGAGGCGCCCGTAGTATCTGAGTCCGACGCGCCGGACGGCGAAGGGGACCCGCCGGAATCGGGCAGCGGGCCGCCGCCGCCGCCGCCTGACTTGGAACAAGCCGCGCCGCGGCAAGGTCTGGAGCATCCCCTTCCGTGCGAGGGGCCCATGGAGATGACCCTCGCGCCGGAGGATGCGGCGGCTGCATCCGGGGCACCCCAACCAGACGAGGCCGCTGAGCTGCCCCCTACAGGGGCCCCATCAACCGCCAGCGCGGCGTCGACGGATCGGGATCAGCCCATGGAAGATGTGGGAAAGCCCGGCGGTGCATCTGGCACTGGTGGGGTTTGTGATGACCTGCCTGGTGGCCAGGCTCAGGCCCCGGCTGCAAGCCCCGGTCAATCCCCGCAGCAGCAGCATGGAACTGCGGAGCTCGCGCCGGCGCCCGGGCGGGAGGAGGCCGCCGGGGACCTTGAGGCCATGGAGGTCGACCAGCAGCAGCCAGCTGCGGACGAACCGGCGCCCATGCCGATGTCCCCTGATGATGAGATGGTTGAGCAAAGCACGGAGGAGCAGCCGGAACTTGGACCTGGCCCTAAGCAGCCGGGAGGTCAAGGGCGGTCTGAGGCGGAGCAGCAGCAACAGGCGCGGCAGCAGCAACAGCAGCCGGTGGAGGAGGAGGTGGTGATGGAGGAGGACGAGCAGGTTGCCAGCAAAGCAGCGCAGCCGTCAGGCGAAGCAGCGCAGCCGTCAGGCGAAGCAGCGCAGCCGCCTGGCGAAGCAGCGCAGCCGTCAGGCGAAGCAGCGCAGCCGTCAGGCGAAGTAGCGCAGCCGCCTGGCGAAGCAGCGCAGCCGTCAGGCGAAGCAGCGCAGCCGTCAGGCGAGGCAGCGCAGCCGTCAGGCGAGGCAGCGCAGCCGTCAGGAGAAGCAGCGCAGCCGTCAGGCGAAGCAGCGCAGCCGTCAGGCGAGGCAGCGCAGCCGTCAGGCGAAGCAGCGCAGCCGTCAGGCGAGGCAGCGCAGCCGTCAGGAGAAGCAGCGCAGCCGTCAGGAGAAGCAGCGCAGCCGGCAGGCGAGGCAGCGCAGCCGTCAGGCGAGTCAGCGCGGCCGTCAGGCGATGCAGCGCAGCCGTCAGATGAAGCAGCGCAAGAGGATAGCGAGGAGGCGAGGGCGCCATCGGCCTGCATCGCGCCCGCAGCAGCGCCGGCGACGGAGGCGGGGGCCCAACCCAAAGGCGGTGTATCGTTTGAACCAGCGGGTGTGCAGCAGCGGCGCCAGCCATCCGCGCTGCAGGCAGAGCTATCGGGGGCACCGGTGGGGCAGCACTCGGAAGCGGCATCGGGCAGCCAGAGAGCGGCCCCCGCCGTAGCTGGAGCCACGGCACCTCACGTCCCGGCCGCTGAGGCCTCGCGGCTCGTTGACGAGGAAGCTACGACAGGGGTGCCGCCTCGGGGTGAGCTGGAGCAGCAAGGTACGCACGTCGAGTCTGCCGCACCGGAGGTGGGGCCGGCCGTGACAAAGGCAACAGCCCCTGAGCGACAGCCACTGAAGGCGGAGGGCTCGGCGGAGCGCACGCCTGCGCCGCAGGAGGGTCAGACGCCCGAGTGCGCGCGGGCGCCTACGGGGGAGCAGGCTCCTGAGCCTGGTCAGCAGCTGGAGGAAGAGCAGTCCGGGGGCATCTCTACCCTGGAGCCGTCCGTGGATGCGCAGCCGCCGGTGGCGAAGCAGTGCCCGGCTGAGGGTCAGCACTCCGATGCTGTGGCCGGCATCGGCCCCGAAGCCGTGGACTCGATGAGCCCGGCAGGGGACGAGCTGGCAGGGAAAGAGAAGGAGGCGACGCCCCGGGAAGTGCATCAAGCTGACCAGCAATCCCAGCCATCCGGGCGCAATGCTGAGGAGGGCGTTGTACCGCATCCGCCGGGACAAGCGCCTTTCATCGCCCCTCGCCCCTCGTCGCCCAACCATGAGGCGCCCGTAGTATCTGAGTCCGACGCGCCGGACGGCGAAGGGGACCCGCCGGAATCGGGCAGCGGGCCGCCGCCGCCGCCGCCTGACTTGGAACAAGCCGCGCCGCGGCAAGGTCTGGAGCATCCCCTTCCGTGCGAGGGGCCCATGGAGATGACCCTCGCGCCGGAGGATGCGGCGGCTGCATCCGGGGCACCCCAACCAGACGAGGCCTCTGAGCTGCCCCCTACAGGGGCCCCATCAACCGCCAGCGCGGCGTCGACGGATCGGGATCAGCCCATGGAAGATGTGGGAAAGCCCGGCGGTGCATCTGGCACTGGTGGGGTTTGTGATGACCTGCCTGGTGGCCAGGCTCAGGCCCCGGCTGCAAGCCCCGGTCAATCCCCGCAGCAGCAGCATGGAACTGCGGAGCTCGCGCCGGCGCCCGGGCGGGAGGAGGCCGCCGGGGACCTCGAGGCCATGGAGGTCGACCAGCAGCAGCCAGCTGCGGACGAACCGGCGCCCATGCCGATGTCCCCTGATGATGAGATGGTTGAGCAAAGCACGGAGGAGCAGCCGGAACTTGGACCTGGCCCTGAGCAGCCGGGAGGTCAAGGGCGGTCTGAGGCGGAGCAGCAGCAACAGGCGCGGCAGAAGCAACAGCAGCCGGTGGAGGAGGAGGTGGTGATGGAGGAGGACGAGCAGGTTGCCAGCAAAGCAGCGCAGCCGTCAGGCGAAGCAGCGCAGCCGTCAGGCGAAGCAGCGCAGCCGCCTGGCGAAGCAGCGCAGCCGCCTGGCGAAGCAGCGCAGCCGCCTGGCGAAGCAGCGCAGCCGCCTGGCGAAGCAGCGCAGCCGCCTGGCGAAGCAGTGCAGCCGCCTGGCGAAGCAGTGCAGCCGCCTGGCGAAGCAGCGCAGCCGTCAGGCGAGGCAGCGCCGCCGTCAGGCGAAGCAGCGCAAGAGGATAGCGGGGAGGCGAGGGCGCCTCAGGCGGAGGCGCTGGAGGACAAAGCGCCGGCGAAGGCGAAGCAGCCTGCCGGCAGCGAGGCCCGGAGAGCCAGCACCCGTAACTCCCGCAGCTCCGCCGCGGCCGCAGCATCGGAACCGGCGCGCGGCGCCCGGGCAGCCGCGGCGCCGGCGCCGGCGCCTTCAGGCCGACCCCAGCGGGCCGCGGCCGCCAACGCCAAGTTCGCAATGTCGATGATGGGTCCAAACAGGGACCAGGTCCTCGGAATGGTCATGTACGATCTGTGGCCCAAGGACGAAATGCCTCAGCTGCAGGCACCGAACAGTCCGAGCAGCTCGGCCCGCCGCCCCAGCGGCAGCGCCGACGCAGCAGCCACAGGCCCAACCACGCGGGGAGCGGCCGGGCGGAATGCTGGGGATGGGCCGCCGCCGGCGAAGCGGGCCAAGCAGGAGCGTCCGTCGGGAGCAGCCGCAGGCGGCGGGGCGCCACAGGAGGGGCCGGCAGGTGGGCTGGCCGTGGTGGCGGCCACACAGGGCGAAGGGACTGTGAGCGGCGCCGCCGCCTCCGCGGGCAAGCGGGGATGTAAGGCCGGCCCCGCAGCGTCGGCGGGGGCGCGCGCCGCGGCCGCGAGTGAGGCGGCGGCGGCGACGGTTGGCAGCAAGCGGGCTGCCGACGGCGCCGCCAAGCCGCCTGCAAAATCCCCAAAGCTCGACGCGTCCGCCACGCCCGCCCCCAATCTAAAGGCGGAGCCGCCGTCGGCCGACGGACAAAAACCCGAAGGCAGCAAGAAGCCCCGCGGGGAGAAGAAGGCGACGGATGCTGACAAGAAGGCGGCGGCGGCGGATGCTGACAAGAAGGCGGCGGCAGCGGTGGAAGGCACCAAGAACGATAAGCGACCGGCGGGCGAAAAGAAGTCTGCCGACAAGAGCAGAAGCGGGCAGGCCGACGGCAAGGCGCCCGATGGCAGCATGCCGTCCAACGATGGCCGCGATCAGCGGGGTGGTGGCGGCGACGTCGACGTCGACAAGTCGTCGGCGGATACCGCCGCTGCGTCGCCGCCGAAGAAGCCCGGCCGCAAGCCCAAGCAGACGGCCGGGGCGGGCGCGCGCGGCGGCGCGGGACGTGGCGAGCCCCCCGGCGGCGAGCGCGAGATATTTGTGGAGGACCCGACCTGGCGAGATGGGCCCGTCCGGCTGGACGAGAAGCAGGCGGCCTTTGTGCTGGAGCTGAGTCGCCACATCTTCTGCGCGCGCGAGCCGGCCCCGCTGAACGCGAAGGCGCTGCTGCGCTGCCGCGGCATGCTGGGCAAGCGGGTCGAGTACCGCAAGGTGCGGAACGGCGTTCGGGAGGCTCGGCCGCCGCCGCCACGGCGCGGGGCTGCGCGACTGCGGGGCGGCTTTGCCACCCTGGCTCTGTGCTGCCCGGTTGCCCGTTGCGGCGGCCGGTGCTGCTGAAACCTCCCGGTGGCCGATAGGGACGATATCCCTTCATCGCATTCTCACTGCGGCAACCGAGGACAGCGCTCTGCTCCAGATGAACTAGCAACCCGAGGGAGGGCTCTAGGGTTTCCGCACTTCTCTGCACTTCACATTTTCTCCTGCGCCGCCCCCCTCGTCCACCTCGTTGCCTGCCCTGTGCCTGTAACCCCCTGACAGCGCAATTTGAGTGTGTCTACCAATTTACCAGCATCCCAGTGACACTCTCGCAAAGTACACCGTGTCTTTGCCCGGGCAGTCAAAGAGGGCCACCCTGCTTGCAGGATGCAAAGCCGTGCCGTCCCCACATCCAGTGCACCCCATCTCCCCGATCTCCCCCTACCACCTCCCTCCTGGCAGCAGCGCAGTTTGAATATGCCTACCCATTTCCTGTACCCCTCCCTCGTTTCGGGTTTCTTTCTTTTTTCTCAATTCAACCCTTACCCGCCCCGCCCCGCAGCGTGACGGGAGCGGCAAGTACGCGGCCGTGAACGTCGCGACGGTGATGGACCGCGGGCAGGTGGCCTGCTTGTGCACCGCCTGTAACGGCGAGCGCCGGCTGTCGCTGACGGAGTTCGAGGTGCACTGCGGCGGATCCCACAAGAAGCCCGCGGAGCACACCTTCGTAGTGGACCTGCACATCAACCTGAGGGACGTGGGCCTCATGGCGTGCCGCTGCTTGGGTTCGGCGTACGGGGCGGGGTCGGGCGGCGGCGGTGCGGGCAGCCGCGGAGCGGGGGCAGGTGGTGAGCAAGGCGGCGAAAAGGGGGCTGGTGGGGAGCAAGGCGGCGAGAAGGGAGATGGTGGTGGGAAAGGCGGCGAAAAGAGCGGGGAGAAGGCGGTGGAGAAGGGCAAGAAGAAGGGTGCTGCCGTGCCCGCGACGGCGCCGGGCGGGCCCTCGGCGGCGGCCGGGGCTCGTGCGGCGGCGGCGACAAGCAGCAGCCCGCACTCGACGCCGGCGCCCAGCACTACAGCCGCCACCGCGGCGGCGGCGGCGGCGGCGAAGGAGCAGGTCGTGACTGCAGCGACGTCTTCGAGGAAGCGGGCGGCGGGTGCATCAGCGTCGGGTAGGAAGGGCGCGTCCGCGACCACCACCACCACCACGACGAAGGATGCGCCGACAGCATCGGCCGCCACTGCCACTGCGGCGGAGGAGGTGACGGTGCCTTCGGTCACGCCGGAGCCGTCAGCGAAGCAGCCAAGGCAGGAGGAGCAGGCAACCGCGGCGGCCCAGCCAGAGACGAGGACGGAGGCGGAGGCGGCGCCATCCGAACAGCAGCAGCCCGACTCGCCGAAGGCGCGAGCACCGGATGCGGATGCGGAGGTGGCGAGCGTGCCCTCCATTAAGGCTGAGACGGCGAGGACGCCGGCGGGAAGGGCGTCGGCGGCAGCTGCTGCGGAGGCGGCATCTCAGCGGAGAGCCTCGCAGGGGACGGCCGGGGACGCGGCACCGCCGGCCGCGACGGAGGCGTCCGCGAGGGCTGCGGCGACGGCTGAGCCCTCGGGAGCCACCTCCGTCACCGTCGCCGTCACCGCCACGGCGGGGGCGGGGGCGGCGGGCAGCGCAGACGCGGCCACGACGCGCGCCGGGGCGGGTGGCGCGGCGGACGGCCCCGGCCGTGCTGATGCAGACGTAGACGCGGATGTCGGTGCGGATGCGGATGCCAATGCGGATGCCGAGACCACGGAGACGGAGGCCACGGTGTCGGCGGGGGCAGAGGGCCACGGCGAAGACAGTGACGAGGGCCACGCGGAGTCGACGCACCTTCGCCGACGCCGCGGCGCGCTGCTCGCCGTCGACGAGCGACCCACGGTTCTGCCCGGACACTGTACGGCATGCCGCCGGCTGCTGCCGCTCAACTACAGAGACCTGGTTGCCAGGACCCCTTCCGTGGTGCTGCACTGCGCCACCTGCAGCGGCTACTGCCATACGACCTGCGCCTCCGCGGCGGCGTTCAGCCTGTCGACCGCCGTCGGCGCCGCGGCCAGCGGCGGCGGCGCCAGCGCCAGTGGCAGCGGCGCCGCCACGCCCGTCGCCGCCGGCCCTGGCTGCACCGCCCCCGGCACGGGCGATCAGCCCTGGCAGTGTCCCATCTGCAAGCAGGCCGGCAGCGGCAAGCGCATCAAACGGCCCAACACGGCGTTCCTGAACCTGGAGATCCTGGGTGCACGGGGCCGGGGGCGGGGCCGCGGCCGCGGCCGGGGCCGGGGCATCGTGGGTAGGCCGCCGACCAGCGGCCGAGGGCGGGGACGCAGCGCCGCAGCGGGGGGGTTGAACCAGGCGCAGCTGGCGGAGGCGATCTTCAAGGCCAAGCTCAAGGGCGAGCCCGTCCCGACGGTGAGTGCGAGCACGGTAGCGACGGCGATGGCGGCGGCGGCGGCGGCGAGGCCGGCGACGACGGCAACGACGACCACGGGGTGTAAGGCCGTCGATGACCGGGTCGAGGAGACGGCGGCGACTGCCGGCGTTGCGGCCGAGTCCGCCGACCGGGGACGCCCGCAGGCGCCGGAGGCAGCCGATGTCGCCGCGGCCGCGCCGCGGGCCAGCACGCCGCGCGCGCACGGGACGGCGGCGTGGGAGGCCGAGGACGAGGAGGAAGGGGACGACGAGGGCGAGGCGGAGAACGGCGCGGGCGATGAGGAGGAGGAGCACGGCGGCCTGGAGGAGGAGGAGGAGGAGGAAGAGGAGGAGGACGATGATGATGACAACGGCGACGATGAGGACTATGACGGCGACGGCCGGCTTCGGCGGCGCGGCAGGGGCGCGCCGGCGGCGCGGCTGGCGTTCGCGATGCCGCCGGCCCGCGGGCCCGGGGGCGGCGCTGGCGGCGCCGCGGGCCCCGGCGGCGGCCGCATCCAGATGTCGCTGCCGGTCAGCCTGAGGGGCGCGAGGGGCGCACAGCGGCGACCCGTGCGCAGCCGGACGCTGTTCGACGGCGGCCCGGGCGGCCTGCAGGTGGGGCATCGGCGGGGGGCTTGTCTTACGTGCGTGTGCTCAGCAAGAAACCCGGCCGAACCACCCAGACACATGATTACATGATTGTATATGTATATATATATGTGTGTGTGTATAAGGAAACTGAGCCGCCTTATATGTGTAAGAGGGGGCCCCACTGGGGGTCCGGCAGAGGAGTGTGCTGCCTGTCGGTTGGGAATGGGGACTTGAGCCCTGCTCTGTTCCTGCCCCTGCCCCTGGTCCTGGTCCTGGCCCTGCGCAGGAGGGCGACCGGGTGCACTACACCATCCAGGGGCAGCGCCTGCTCAGCGGCACCATTGTCATCGGGCCGCGCGGCGGGGGCAGCGGCAGCGGCATCCGCTGCGACTGCTGCGGCAAGGTCATCAGCGCCTCGGCCTTCGAGGCACACGCGGGTGAGGCGCAGCCCGCCCGCCCGCCCGCTCGCTCTCGCACGACCACCCATACACACACGCACATTCACGCACACGTACCAACTGCCCCCGCCCCTTCTCACGCCCTTTCACCGCAGGGCTGCTGCTGCTGCTTTCCGGCGGCGGCGCAGCCTCTTGCATGTGCGCATCCCGCCCCCTCCCCCGTTACGCATCGCCTCATCCCATAACCCCCCAAAGACCCGCTGGTGGCCTGCTGGGCGCTGCCATGTCTCTGCGCTGAATAGACCCCCTCGCCCATCCGAGCCGTGCAGCGCGCCTGCTGGCAGCTCGCATGCCAAGTCTCGCACCCCACACGCGCTTGACCCCTCTCACGTCCCCCCTCTTCTCATCTTGACCCCTCTCACGTCCCCCCTCTTCTCATCGTGACCCCAACCCGTTCCGCTCCGCGCACCCGCTCCGGCCAAACCTGTCTGCGTGGAACCTGTCTCGTTCGGCGGTCTCGGGGCGGACGGGTCGCGCCGCCCGCGCAGGCCACAAGCACCGCCGCAACCCCTACGAGTCCATCATCACCGAATGCGGCACCACCTTGAAGCGCATCGCGGAGCGGATCATGCCGCCCGGCCAGACCCTCCCCGGAGTCGAGCCCACCGCCTCCACAGCGACCACCGCCGTCACCGCCACCACCGCGACGGCGACGGCGTCGGTGGCGGCGACGGGGCCGCCGACCCCGTCCGCGCCGCGGCACGCCGGGGGCGCGTCAGCGCCGGCGCCGCCGACACCGACGGCCCCCACGACGTCCCACGCGCCTGCGTCCGCGCATCAGACGACGCCACGGGCACATGCGAAGCCCTCGCCGCACGTTGGCGGGACGGACGCGACGGCAGCGGCGGCGACGGCGGCGACGACGGCGGATGCGCTGCCGCCGCCGGCGGCGCACCCGCCGCCGGGAAGCGGCATATCCCCGGCGGTCGCGGCCGCCGCCGCTGCCGCGGCGGCGGCGGCGGCGGCCGCCGCGGCGGCGATGCCCCGGCCTGCCGAGGGCGGCTCCAGCGGGCCGGAGGCGGGCCCGGGGCTGGGTGACGGCGAGGGCTGCGGCTCCGACAGCGTGACGCCCGAGGGCCGGGACGACGAGCCCATGTGGGTGGACGTATAGCTCTGGACCTGATCTGATCTGATCTGGTCTGATTTGACCCGACCTGATCGGATCTGATCTAAACAGACCCAGCGCGTGTTCGGAACTCTCGGCGCACCCCTGGCCCCCTCTCCACTGACGCACGCCCGACACCCACCCCGCACCCTCCCTCGAGGCGGAGTGCGCCGTTGCGTGGCGGATGTGAGCGCGGAGGCCGCCTGCCTGCCTGTTGTTGCGGTGGACTCCCGCAAGCACGGCCGCAAGCACGCCCTGCTTTCCACCCCCCTCTCCACCCCACTCCACTCCGCGCCATGCCCGCCCAGGCCACAAGCCGCAAAAGCTGTTCCTGCGCCCGTGCCACGCCATCCGTGTGACCCTCCTCGCCCTCGCCCTCGCCCTCACCCTCACCCCCTTCCTCCCCCGGCCCACCCCTGAGATCGCCCAAACATCTGACACCGAAACCGCAACCGCCGCACGTACCCCCCACCGACACCGTGTAAACACCGCAGAAGGTCACCAAATCCCCTCCCTCCCTTTTGACTTCCCGGGACCTTCCCGTCCCCCCCTCCCCGTCCCTCCCCCGTCCCGTCCCCGTCCCTCGCTCGTCCCCGTCTCACCGCAGGTCCGAGGCTCTCGCCGCCGACCTGGCCAGCAGCTGCGTGCTGTGCCACCAGCCCGAGTTCGACCGGGAGGGCTTCAGCGACCGGACGGTGCTCATCTGCGACCAGTGCGAGAAGGAGTTCCACATCGGCTGCCTGAGGGAGCACAAGATGGTGGACATGCAGGTGGGAGGGGGGGAGAGGGGGAGGAGGCGCATTACGGGCTCCGGGGGGCGCGGGCACTCGCCCCTCCCAACAGCCTGTCTCCCTCCCACCGCACACAGCGCATCTTCAATCTGCTTACCAAGTTCCTAACACCCCCCACACCACCCCCACACACGGGGCTTCTCATTAAACACAGACACACAGGCACCGATCACGCACTCGTGCCTTGCTTGCGAACGTACACACCCACCACCCACCAGCCACCACCCACCGTTCGGTCGGGTTTCTCGCGCAACACACCCACCCACCTATGCGCTCCCACCTATGCGCTCCCACCGATCGCGGCGCAGGCGGTCCCCGAGGGCGAGTGGTACTGCAGCGACGAGTGCACCCGCATCCGGCAGCTGCTGACGGAGGCGCGGGAGGCGGGCGAGGCCACCATGCCCGGCAACCCCGCCTACCGCTGGCAGTTCATGCGCGGACGGGACGGCACCAAGCCCACGGCGCGCGCGCTCAAGACGGTGCTGGAGATCCTGCAGGTGAGGGGCGGTACTGCGCGGGGGGGGGGGGGCGGAAAGGGGCGGGGCGGAAAGGGGGGGGAAAGGATGGCCGGCCGCCGACCTGGCCACCATTACCACCACCACCACCACCACCGTCGGGTGCTGAGCGGCCGCCTGCGACAGACACCGGGTTGCTTCCCGAGCGACCCTCCCTGTCGGATGTGTTGGCGCATGTCCCTGGCCCTCCTGTTCACATGTCCCCCGTGTCCCTGCTGTCCCGCTGTCCTGTCCTGTCGCTGTCCCGGCAGGAGTCGTTCGACCCCATCATCGACAACGGCAGCGGGGAGGACCTGCTGCCCCGCATGGTGCACGCCGAGTCGGCCGGGGACTACGACTTCCAGGGCATGCACGCCATCCTGCTCAGATACAGGTATAGGCTGGGGCGCAGGGCACGGCACGGCACGGCACGGCACGGCAAGGCAAGGCAAGGCAGCGCCCCTCCGCTCGGGGACTGCTCCCTCGGCGACTGATCACCAACGACCAACCATAAAAACCACTAGCCAACCACTGACCTCCCACCGCCCGACGGGCGGTCCCTGTCGCGGTTGACTGCTGGGCCTGCCGCTGGCTGTGCAGGGGCGCCGACAAGGACGCTCGTGGGCGGCCCGTGCTGGCGGCCCTGGTGCGGGTGCTGGGCACCAGCATGGCGGAGGTCCCGCTGGTGGCCACCCGCACCGACTGCCGCCGCCAGGGCCACCTGAGGTCGCTGGTGGAGGGGCTGCGCCACCAGCTCATTGCGCTGGGGGTGCGGGCCATGGTGCTGCCCGCCACGGCGGATGCGGTGAGAAGAGGCGGTCAGGGGGGGGGCCGCGGGAGTGGACAGTGGAGGGGGGGGGCGACACGCCCGTGGGGGGTGGTGAGGGAGGTGGGGGGTTTGGGGGTGGGCGAAGGACGGTCGGAGGGGCTGCACATGGGACAGGGTGTGACCCGAGAGAAACCCGACAGCGAGTCCTGGGCCGCGTTGGACCTCTCGACCTGACTTCACCGGACTGATGGTGCAGAGGCGCGGGGGCGGGGGCGGGGGCGGGGGGCACATGAAAGGGGTAGGGAAGGGGTGCGCGGTACAGGAAGTCGGGGGAAGGGGGAGAGGAGGGTGTCGGGCACCGCGACGCGCGGCTTGCATCTCTCGCACGTGCACGCGGGGCCTCGGGAGGGGGCCGCCCCGCCAAGAGGGACTGCCGCGTCCCCCCGCGCCGCAGCGCGCCGCGAAACTGCCGGGGGGTTGGTGAAACCTGCTGCTCCTTGGTTTTGTTTGCTTCTTTGGCCGAATCGCCCGCCCGCCCGCCCGCCCGCCTTGCCGCTGCTTGGCTGCATTCGATGTGCCGCTTTGCAGCTGCCCGCCTGGCGGCAACTGGCGTTCACGGACCTGGATGAGGGGTCCGTGCGGGTGGCCTGCGGCGAGCACCGCATGATCGTGTTCCCGCACACCAGTGTGGTGGTCCGGCAGCTCATCCGGGTGCCCGGACACGACGCCCAGCAGCTGCTGTCCGCGCACCAGGCCGCCGACCCCGCCTTCGTCACCGCCTTCGCCGCCGCGGTGGAGGGCGCCCGCGCGGCCAGCCGGGCGGAGGTGGCGGAGAGCGAGCACCGAGTGTACAGGGCCATGGAGGAGGCGGCGGAGGCGGCGGCCGCCGCGGCCGCAGCCGCGGCCGCGGAGGGCGGCCCCGGCCGCGGCCGCGGCCGCGGCCGGGGCCGCGGGCGCTGGGGCGCGCGGAGCGCGGCGGCCCTGGCGGCCCTGGCGGCCCCGGCGGCCCCCGGCAGCGCCGGCGGCGTGATGCCCATGGATGTCGACTTGCCGCTGCCCGCCGAGGAGGTGTACGGGGAGGTGCCCGTGGAGCCGATGGTCCCGGCGCCGGAGCCGCTGAGCCTGGGCGCGATGCCGCCGCCGTCGGGCCGGGGACGCGGCCGCGGCCGCAGGGGGCGCGGCGCGCGCACCGCCGCCGCCATCGCGGAGGCGGCCGCCCACCTGGGCCCCGGCCTGAGCCGCGCGGAGCTGATCGCGTACGTCAGAGATCCGTCGTACAGCGACGACGACGTGGACGATGCGGCGATCCCGCGCCACCCGCGCAGCGCGGGTCGGGGCCGGGGGCGCGGGCGGGGACGCGGACGGGGCCGGGGGCGCGGGCGGGGGCGGGGTCGAGGGCGGGGTCGAGGGCGGGGTCGCGCATCGAGCACCGGCGCCGACGGCCTGCACTCGGAGCATGGCTTTGGCGGCGCGGGGTCGGACGACGGCGGCGGCGAGGGCGAGGGGGATGATGACAGCGAGGAGGCGGGGCCGGACGGCTGGCCGCCGTTTGGCAGGGGGTCCGACTTGGACTTCGACCTGGGGGACGCGGACGACATGCTGGGGTTGCCTGGGGTGGGGTCCCTGCTATCAGGGCCGCCGCATGGGCAGCAACAGCACCAGCATCAGCATCAGCATCAGCACCAGCACCAGCAGCGGCGGTTCGTGGGGCAGGTGCCCGTACAGGGCGCGATGGTGGCCGCGGCGTCGCAAGCTGCGGCGGCTGCAGTCGCGCGGCAGCAGGCAGCCGGCGGCGGCAGCGGCGGCGGCGGCGGCGCCGCCGCCGCGAGCTTGATGTCTCACCATCCCCACCCCCATCACCAACACCAACACCACCAACAGGCCGCGCCGCACGCCCCGAACGCGCAGATGCCGTCGTACATTTCGTACGGTGGCGGCGGCGGCCACTTCGGCGGCGCAGCGGCGCACCCTCGGTCCGACGGCGGGTCGCAGGGGCTGGGGGCCCCCTCGGGGCTGCAGCAGCACCACCTCAACGCCAACAACCCCCACGCCCATTCCCACGGCCACTCCCACGCCCTCACCCACTCGCATGCCCAGCAGCAGTACCTCAACGCCCAGGCCCCGCTGGCCAACGGCGTCAGCTCTGGGGGCGTCCTGGAGCCGCCCTCCACGACCACCACCACCACCACGGCGCCAGTCGGCACCCTGGACCTGCACCCGCCGCGCCAGCAGGCCCATCACCATCAGGCCTTGTCGTCCTTCCAGTACGGCACCCAGCAGCAGCACGCGGCGCTGGGGCACCGGCACGCGGACGGCGACGCGGGGTTGGGGCTAGCTGGGGCTCGTGGCGGGGCGGAGGAGCTGGGGGCCGGTCCGCTGGGGCTGTCGGGGCCGGGCGGCAGCGCTGGTGGCCGGGGCGGCGCGTTGGGGCCGGGCGCCGCCATGGGCGGCTCCTCCCACGCCGCCAAGTACAAGCAGGCGCTGGAGCGGTTCTCGGCAGCGCAGCAGCAGCAGCCGCTGAGCCTGACGGGCTTCCACAACGGCCGCGGCGTCACGGGCGGCGCGGCGGCGGCCGCGGCGGCGCTCGCCGCCGGCGCGGCGGGGCTGACGACGAGCTCCTCGCAGGGGCCTGGCGGCGGCGGCGGCAGCGGCGGCGGCTGGTCGGCGGCGGCCGCGCAGCCGCAGGCCCCCCAGCAGCCCTCCTGGCTGCAGCAGGACCAACAGCAACACCAACACCAACAGCAGCAGCGCAGCCAGCAGTTCGGCGGCGGCACCGCATCCTTCCCCGGCGCCCCGCCATCGCATCAGCAGCAGCAGCAGCAGCCATCCCAGCAGCTCCACAAGCAGTCGCTGCAGCTGAGCTTGTCTGGCGGCCCGGGTGGGGCACCCGGGTCGGCGGCTGGCGGGGGCGGCGGCGCCGGCGGTGCCCTGGACTGGGCGGCCCGCCCATTGGGGTCCGCCTCCGCCCATCAGCACCACTCCTTCACGGGCTTGCTGCAGGGCCACCCGTCCGCCTCGGTGTCGCAGCTGGCAGGCCAGGGTCAAGCGGCGGGTGTGGGGGCGGGTGCCAGTTCGCTCTACCATAACCAGTCCCTCCTTCAGGGCCACCACCACCACCACCAACAGCACCAGCACCAGCAGCAGTCGATGTGGGTCGGTCAGCAACCGCAGCTGCAGCAGCAACCGCAGCACCAGCAGCAGCAGTCCTTCCAGCACCACCACTCGCCGCCGCTGACGCTGGCGCCGACGGCGCCGGCGCAGCCGCAGTCCGTCTCCAGCTGGGGCGGCGCCGCCTCCGCCGACCAATCCTTCCAGGGCGAGCGGCTCGTCACGCTCCACAAATATCACCCTCAGCAGCAGCACCAGCAGCAGCAGCAGGCTGCCATGGTCCACCTCACCTCCTCCGGCATGGGGGCGTACATGACCGCAGGCCCGGACGCCGGCCCCGGCTTCGGGTCCTCCGCTCCGCAGCAGCACCAGCAGCAGCACCAGCAGCAGCAACCGCAGCAGCACCAGCAGCAGCAGCTCTTCCACTTCCAGCACCACCATCACGGCGCGGCCGGCGCGGTGGGTGGTGGTGGTGGTGGAGGCAGCGGCGGCGGCGGCGGGGGCTCGGGCGGCGGGATGGTGCCTCAGGCGATGCACGCGGGTCTGCCCGGCGGTGCCGGGACGTCCGGCTACCCGGCGGGCTCCCGGATGATGCCTCCTGGGCTGGACTAGACAACAACGAGCAACGAGCAGAAACGAGCAGCACGCCGGTGCTGGTATGCAGGTGTCCCGGCGCATTCCAGGGGACCACCGCCCGTGAGCGATGAGGGGCAGGGAGGCAGGGAGGCAGGCGCGCGGTGGAAGGAAGGAAGGAAGGAAGGAAGGAAGGAAGGAGGGTGACACAGAGGGCGTGGGCGAGCGGACTACGCCAATAGGGCGCGTCGCGCGTGGCGTGGCGTGCCGCGCATCAGCCGTGGCGTCAGCAGCGGCACGGACGTCGCCGGTGCGGGTGAGGTGAGGGTGCGGGACCATGGCCTCGGTGGTGGGTGGACGCAAGCTCGGATGTGCTCGGCGTCATCCCCTGGTGCTGCTGGTGGTAGCAGTGATGGTAGTGGTGGTGGTGGTGGTCGTGGTAGTGATGGTAGTGGTAGTGGTAGTGCGGTGGTTTCGGAGTGACCTCCCGACCTCCCGACGGTCAGTGTCCTCTCGGAGTACAGCGGGTAAGCCTCGCGAGGTGGGGGGAAAGAGGAATCCTCGGCCGTGTGTTTTGGCCTGGAACGGCCGCTGTACACGCCGGCCTCCTCCTCCTCCTGCAGCTGCGTCTCTCGGCCGCGTGGTAAGTCTGCGCGCTGCTAACACGGTCGCCCTAGCTCGCTCCCTGATGGGAGGACGAGAGGTGTGTGTGTGTGTGTGCGTGTGTGTAGCGAAAGATGAAACACGCCCAACCCAGACCAGCTGCGTGTGTGCCTTACTGGTGAACTGAGCCATGTGAAGATGTGATGTGTGCATGTAAGTATGTGTGGAAGCGGGGGTGCGTCTTCCTGTGCGGTGTGGCTGTGGTGCGGCGCACATGTGAGGCAGTGCCGCTGCGGTGTGCGCCAGGGAGGGCTCGTGAGCGCGTGTGTGTGTATGTAAGTATGTATGTGCGTGTGCGTGTGGTCAGCGAGGAAACGATTCGTGTGTTGTGTGTTATGTGTTATGTGTTGTGTGTTGTGTGTGATATGACGGGTGTGTGAGGTCGTTGGGTCGCTGCTCGAACATTCCCGCCGCACCGGGGCTGTTGTCAGTCCATTCCGTGACGGCGCAAGCGGGACGGAGCCGGCGGCCATGGCGGCTCCGGCGGCGGCTGTGGCGGGATCCAAGGCCAGGGCAGGGCAGGGCAGGCGGCGGAAGACGCGATGTCGGTGCGTCTCGTCGCGCCTGGGTGTGGTTTCAACTCTAGGGTTGCAGATGCGAGTCAGGTTGCGGTTTGGTCTCTCTTCGTCTGCTGTTGTTGCATCGCTCCATGGCGGAGGTTGTGGGCCAGTTGCCACGGGAGGGAGGAGGTGGGGTGTGCCTCTGGTCGCTTCAGCGGTGCCCGCACCCAGCTCAGACGATGGGGTGGGGGCTTTGGGCGCTGAGAGCGGCCAACCTAAGGACCGCTCGAGCGCTCATCATGTACGGGGCTGGGGCGGTGGGGCTGTGCCGTGGGGCGGTGGGGCTGTGCCGTGGGGCGGTGGTTTCTGTTTCGTGTGGGTCCTTCCGCTGGGCTGGTGCGGTGGGCAGCAGGGGTGGTGGGGTGGGCGGGGGTGGGCGTGCCGGCGGGGGTGGGGAGATGGGTGTGTTGTGCACCAACCAACAAGTGACAGCGGGCACCCAGCGAACTGCGAACTGCGGCGCGGCGGCGGCAGTCCAGAGGCCACCGGGGCGGGGATGACTGGCCGGCTGTAACCTGACTGACTGACTGGCGGGCGGGCTGGCGGGCTGGCGGGCTGGCGGGCTCTGGTTGGGTGCGTTACCGCAGTGGATGGGAGGCAGTGCAAGTCCGGCGTTACCGCAGTGGGATTAGAGCTCTTGACTGGCGACGCCATTTTTCGCATCGGCGAAAGAAAACCCCAAACCCAAATCGGCGCGGGAGAAGAAAATTATCCGGCTGGGGGAGCGGGAGGGGGAGGGTGAGGAGGGCGTTTGTTCTCCGAGGTGGTGGTGGTGGTGGTGGTGGTGGTGGTGGTGGTGGTGGCTTCGCACGTGGTGAGCTCCATGATATTGGGCCTGGAGCGCTGTACTGTATTGGCAGGGGTGCGCCGCGCCGAGTCGCGGGCCCCGCCTTGTCACCTTCACATTATGTTATGCATCCCTCCTGTCGTCCTCCTCCCCCTCCCCTTGCTCCCCCGCGCGCGTTTGCGCGTCTGTGTGTCTCTGAAGGCGGACAAAGGCGCGAGCGGCTCCTCCTCCGCCCTGGCTCCCGGCACCTCTCCGGCCCTCTGGCCCTCTGCCAATAGCCCGACGACGACGACGACGACGACGACGACGACGACGACGGGGCTCTGGCGCCTCCGCCCCGGACTCGTCTGTCCCGACTGACCTTCTCCGTTAGATGCCCCGGCCTCTGGGGCGGCCTGCGTGATACCGCCATTTGCACCCACCACCCATGAATACCGGGACAGGACATAGGAGCGGCATTGGACGCGCATGTAGCCACCCCAGGGGCAGCTTAGGTCGGGGGCCGCGAGTTCCTGCCGGAATCACGAGTGCGCCTTAGGAATGATGCGCCGCAGCCACCTGGGGAGGCAGCAGTGGTGGGGACATGGGCTGGCATCGGCCGGCTGCCCCGCTGCCCTCCAGCTGGGCACCGTAGGTTCGCCGCCACATGTACGAATGCGGGCGGCTGTTTCATCCGTGGGGCATTACACATAACGACAGAAGGCCTAGGACTGCCTCACGGACCTCCTCTGGGACCAGGCAACACAACACAAGACAAAACAACACGGAAGGGCCCTGCCCCGCAATCTATGACAAGCAAACGAGCGGCGCAGCTGCTGCCAGTCCAGGATCTCCCACCGCCTACTCTACTGGACCGCTGGACCTCTGAAAAAGACCTACCGCCGCCCCCCATCTGCCACCTCGTCGTTTCAACCCAACAGATCTGCCGAACCCCAACGGGCCTCACCGCACCGCACCTCACCCCGCCATCACGAGAGTCAGTGCGCACAGCCGGCCCGGCCCCGCGAGTCCTCCCTCGCAACCCCCTCCCCCCCCCCACACACACCCAGCTCCCCCCCCCCACGAGGGTTTCAACCCAAACCGGTGCCCCCCGGTGCTCTGCAACCCGGGCCCCCCCGCCGAGCCATCCCCCACCCTGGCCCCCCCGCCGAGCCATCCCCCACCCTGTCCTCCCCGCGGTCACGGCAAGGGAGCACCGTCGGGGACCGGCACCATCCCCCCGTCGGCTCCTCCAGGGAGGGCCGCAGCCTGCGCCTCCCCTACCGGCCGCCTCCGCCTCGTCAACCCGCCTTGCGAATTCCAAACCAAGAACCGTCCCGCCACCCTCCTTTATCCGTCCAAAGGCCTACTTGACCTTCTTGGCCTCGTGGCTCTGCGTCTGCAGCTCCGCTGGAGCGGGCGGCGCCGAAGGCTCCAGGTCGGCCCCCTTGCCCGTCCCCTTGCCCACCGGCACCTTGCCGCCCGCGCCGCTGGTCGCCTGGGTCACGTGGGTCGCGTGGGTGGAGGCCGCCCCGACAGCCCCCAGCTCCAGGTACCGCACCCGATCCTTCACCGCCATGTGCTCCAGCATCAGCTGGTAGAAGCGGTACAGCAGCCTGGGGCTCCCGTGGGCGGGGGAGCACGACGGGGGCACGGGACACGGCGCAGGGGGCCCCGGCGGGGGGCAATGGCCCTTGGTGGGGCGCAGGGCCTCAGATATGACATATGAAGCACCCAGACCCCACGACCCGGTTCCTGACATTAAATACCTTTCCTAAAAACCCCAATCAGCGGAGGGATTCACCCTGCTGCTGCTGCCCCCTTGGTTCAGCGGGGGCCGCCGCCTCTTGTTCGGTGCGGTGCGGGGGCCGCCACAGGCGGCTCGGGGGACCGTACCACCCACTCGGGGGACCGTACCACCCACTCGCCCATCCACTCACCCCCACAGGAAGAAGGTCAGGGTGGCGATCCAAAAGTTCCGCTCCTGGCGGGAGGGGACGAGCAGTGCGCGCGCGGCAGCAGCAGACGCAGCAGCAGACGCAGCAACGGCGGTATCAGCAGCGACAGGGGGCGCCGGCAGCAGCAGCAGCAGCAGCAGCAGCAGCAGCAGCAGCAGCAGCAGCCGGCGGCGGCAGCACAGCTAACCGCCCGGTGACGCGGGGCCCCAGGCGGGGGGCTGTCCCGGGTGCGGAGGGGTGGGAACGCTCTAGGGGTTGTGGAGACCCGCTGATGCCGGGCTCCCAGACACGCCCCACAGTCCACTGCACGATACGTACGACACACCGTACATCGTTCCGTACCTCCCGCCACCGACGCGCGAGCACGGCGGTGCGCTGATTGGGCGTCAGCGAGGCGTCGACGGGCGCTTGGGCCAGGTGGTACGTCGTGTAAGCGGAGCCTGGGAGGAACGAACAGTACGAACAGTACGGTAAAGGGCGGATCCATCAGCTTTCAGCGGTAGCTCCCCTCCGCGCCTTCCATCGGCCTCTGCAGAGAGTATACGAGAGCGACCCGGTGGGCCACTCCGATCTGCGCAGTCAGGCGAGGAGGCCCGGGCATCCACCACAGAATGATTCGATTCGGCCTCGGAAGGATTCGACCGCGGAAGGCACCCCGCACCCATCTACCCGGCTTCGGGCCGTCTGCTGTCAGTTCACTCTCCTGCTGCACAGGGCGCCGCCGGCGGTGGCGCGGCCGCCCGGCCCTCCCGCTGTGCCCCCTCCCCTCCCCTCCCCTCCCCCCCAACAGATCCGCACAGGAGTACGGGCGACCCCACCAGGTGGGCCAAGGACGGTGAATGCAGCCGGGCGGCTTGATCTGCGCGCTCGTGTCTTCTCAAATCCCCCACCCCCTTACCCGCCCCACCCGCCCCACCTGCCCCACCCCACCCCACCCCCTCCCCCCACCTGCGAAGACCACCCCCGTGACCACCAGCGCCACATGCACCAGCTGGAAGTGCCCCCCTGGAGCCCCGAGGTGGGGGGGTGGGCAGGGGGGGAGGGGAGGGATACAGGAAATCGGTAGGGGAGGGGGTTACAAAGAGGTCGGGGAGGTGGGGGGACATGTGGGGGGCGTCTGAGCTGCTGCACGTTGGCCGACAGCGCCCCGAGGGCGGCCCCGACGGAGCTGCACAGCGGAGCGGCCCGGCCGAGAGCCAGGGCCGACATCCCGCGCTCGGCAAACAGAAGGTGGGGGGGGGGGATGGCCGCCGGGCGGTGGCGGTGGCGGTGGCGGACTTTCGGAGCCGGCTGTACGGCTGACCCATGGGGTCCACTGTAACATCATTCATTAGTAAGTTATCACTCCGGGGCCTCCTCCTAGGGGAGGGGACCCAAGCCGCCCTTTCACGCGTTCGCGGCCCGCCTGCGACACGGCTTGCAACATGTGACCGTACACCAGGTACGAAATCGTTGGAGGAGGAGCAACACCGCACCCTCCCCATTCCGCCGTCCGGGCGGCACTGGCGCCTCCACCGCGGCCCCACCCCACTGTCCGGCGGGCTAGGGACCGGGGGGAACCTGGGGCCGAGGACGGCAGGCCACAAGAAGAAACGTACCTAGCGGATAGCACAGAAACTGGCGAGTGACTTTGAGAAGCCCCTTCTTGACGACTCTGCGCCGCACAGCACAGAAAAGGCAGAAAAGGCAGAGCCCGTAGGTGCTTGGATGACAGCGCGGAAATCCGCTCGCCTCGACCTGTCCGACCTCAAGCATCGGAACCTTGGGTCGGCTCCTGGCAACGTCCGCGGTATCGGCTCGGGTTTCGCTTAATGATAAGGTTTTGATCGCGCAAGATGCAGAGCAGATCCACAGCAAAAGTTTGTGTGGTCCGAGGGTCCGAGGCGTCACATGGTCAGGCAAGTGTGACCTGTGCAAGGTGGGGGAGTCCGCGAGAAGTCCGCTTGGAAAATGTTGAGCTATCAGGGAATGATTTCAGGAGCTGAAATCATGGAAACGCATTGCCAAGGTAGCTAAGAGAAGATTTCGTGCACTCACCCCGGCATCGGCAAAATCAGTAACACTGTTAAAATAAGAGGCGGAGGAAGAAACCAATTAACGACGATCCTCCACGCCGACATTGTCGTTTTCTCTTCGCGAAACGCCGATACGAAAGGCTGTTGCGCAAAAAGTATGCAGGGCTGCTGAGCAGAGTAAATCACAAATCCAGGGATTCCTAGCATGTTTTGTTGAGACCGCAATATAGGCTCCACGTACACACGGGACACGGCCGTAACTGTGGTACACCTAGCCGGTCTGTCCCGAACTTACCCTGCTTTCCTTACCACAAATTAGCGTTTCGACACATCAATCACGCTTTTGACCAATACCTTCACGAACACACTGAAATGACTCGAGGAAGTATAGAACATTTTTGGGCCTCGCCGTCCGAGGGTTAGGACAGCACTTGAATCGCGGCTAGCAACCTGGCCGAGCAATTATGGCATTTATTCCAAGTCTGAAAGCCCTTTTGACAGTGACCCTTCTTGTTTGTCAGCTTACTACACTCGGGGGCGCTGTTGAGGTCGCCGGGCAGCAAGCGCAAACCCTTGATCAGACAGCAATTGAATGGGCGAAACAATTTGTGAACAGGTGTGGCTCGCGTCATTATCGCGCCTGGGCTGCAGGGTGCCTCTGCGCACACCAGAAACACTAACGGTATTGTCCACAACCAATGCAGATACAACTTAAATGTAACTCAGGCTTTGGAACTGGATTCATTGTTACGCAACGTGTCGACCGAGTGTAAGGTGAGATGCCGAACCGCTGGGTGCGCTCCGGTGGTTGACCAAAGCAGGTCCCGCTCGGTGCATATCACCCACTCGCTCATTACAATTCAACTATTGGAAGAAAACGGCGCGAGTGTAACTGATGACGCGGACCCGGCTGGTCGTTGTTGTCTGTTGCCTGTCCAGGTGTCGGTGCGGGTGCAGCTCGACTACCTGTACACCATGTTCGACCTGGCGGAGGTGGCCGCCGCCTTCCTCTCCGGCGGTGACCCCACCGACACGGACGTGGGCCTCATCTTCCCCGACAGCAGCGACGAAGTGACCTCCACCACCCTCTTCCGGTCCAACCGTTCGTACACGGGTGCGCCCGATTCGGTGGTTTCGTCCCCAGGGTTCCGTCCATGGCGTGTCCCCCCCCCCCACCACCACCCTGGACCCACCCGGGCGCTGTTCTACCCGGGCGCACAGCTCCGTGCCTCCCCAATCCCCCGCCCCCGAAGCCCCGCCCTCCGCTGGAGGGCTCCCGTCTTCGCCGCCGCACCGATGCCGCGGCTGCCCGCTCTCCCGCGCCAGTCCTCCCCACCTGGGCGGTTGGACCCGGCACCTCCGCTCGCTCGACTCCGTTGCGGCGTTGCGGCCCGTCCCTCCCCCCACCGGCCCGTCATTCGTTTCCCCCGGCCCCCCAATCGCCCCCGTGGCCCCCGGGGCATAAGCTGGCCCAATCCCGAACCCCGTCGATGTATCCCCCTTTGGCCCACCTCCCCCACCCTGGCCCTCCCGGCCCTTCCCCCACGGCCCAGGTCGCGGCGACGGGTGGCTGGCGGATGCCACCACGGGGCCCTGCCGGTCGGGGGACTGCCGGGGGGTGGGGGCGGGGGCCCGGCCCCTGGACGGACTGGTCAGCGCCTCCCTGGACGACATGCAGGGACTGCCCACGGTGGGGAGGGGGCAGGGGGATGGGGCGGGGGCGGGGGGGCGGGGAGGAGAGTGGGGTACCGTACAGGAAAATGGTGGATATAGGGTGGAGGGCGGAGGGTGGAGGGTGGGGGTGGGGGTTTCGCTGTCTTTATTGACAACAAGGGGGTGGGGGTTACCCCACTGCAGGGGTCACCTGCAGTGGGCAGCCTCCCTCGAACCGCATCGTCCCCGGGGGGGGAGGAGGGGCCCGCAGCGCTGGACCCTGGACTCAGGACCCGCCCTCCCGCCTGCCCTGGGGCCCCCCGCTATACCCGCCCTCCCCTCCCGCCTGCCCGCCCGCTCGAGCACAGAGTCTGGAGGCGACGGTCAGCTCGGAGGATGGGGATTTGGCGGAAACGACTGCCCCACCCCAGCTGCTGATGTACTACCGGTGAGGGGAGGGGCCTGGGAGGAGGGAGGGAGAGCAAATGTTTTATACACCCCCTCAGCCTAGCCCGGACATGCCCGTCATTCGGTATGGCCCGCAGCACAAAGGCTCACACGGCTGCTGAGGTGGGGTG